>OU426938.1:4110000-4125000 GCA_911387795.2 Apamea monoglypha | reverse complement strand
CTGGATGTATTGGGGTTGTTCATTTATGAAACAACGTTAAGGAAGTAGAACAAAAACGGTGTGATATACACGGCCCTCAGGTTCGTGTCACTATAACCGAGCAAAGAGTCCCGCGTACGTGTGTTAAGCAGACGCCATCGCGTGTCCTCGCCGTCGTAATGACGACAAGACGCGTCGGCGGCGATCGCTCTGCACTCACACCGTTTTCAACTACGCCACAACGTACGACTATTGTCTTATTGTATGTACTCATTTATATTTTTAAACGGACTGAAACGAGGACACAGGCGTCCTGCGTCATAGAACCGTCATTTGCAGTTCAGCGTGCTCAGTCATCTCACACCTTGTTACAGGAAGAGACGTTTGTGCACGTCCGAAGCGCAATGTGGAATTTGTATGTTATACAGCCGGCCCTCAGACAGGAGTGGTCCTGGATGTGTCTCCACGGACCGCAATGTGCGTTCGAAATGTCGATGTTCAAATGTGTCCTGCAGTTCACACTATGACGCGCAGTTAACTGCGTTCTTCATCGACCCGCGAGCCAAGTGATCCACCGCTCAGGGTAATAGTTTTACACCTTGGTAATTGTTACATAAATAAAAGAGTTGTGGTCCCATTTCATTAGTTAATATTGTTCAATCCAAATCTTTTTCAGGTTGGTGTCCCAGGTGTGCCTTGGCTGAAAAATGTATGCCCCATATACACTTAGACAAGTCGATAGTTTACTCGTCGTTTTTTGGATTAGAAAAGTCATGATTTGTACAGGCCAGTTCTATACTAGGTACATCACAATTCGTAAGCGTGCCCACTTCACGCAAACCATTTAGATATCGACCTCGCAGCGCTACAATATAGCGGTCGACCGACTCACCACCTATATATGTGAAACTACGAAACGATGTCATCGGCATTTTGTTGGACCAGGCGCGAAGTAAAACAGAAGATAGCAATATTTTCTATCTATAATTTTTAGATAACTGATTGAAAAACGCGTAATCGTTTGTTACGCGATTGCACAACAAATATTGATTTTACGCATTCGATTCTTTTTACACTCAAGAAGGAATACCTATTATAGATATACCTAGTTGGTCATAGTTCGTCGTTTATTTGCTAAGAACATGTTCAGTCTCTACATTAGTCAAATAATCACACATTAGTTTGGTAATTTTTTTTCTTGTGACTGCCTAGGGACTGATTTGACCAGTCATATAACTTTTATCGGTGGAATAAAATTGACGTCTGCCAGTATGGAAAAACTGTAAAAAAAAATCAGGATAAAACTTATTCTAGGTTGTTAAAAATAATCCCGAACTGTTTCCGAAGTCTTCAGATGGTTCCGAACGAAGTCAACGTGATAGCCGGAGACTTCGTATACCTAGTGCTAATACAGCTCTCATGCGTAAGAGTGTATTCTGCATGGCCCCAAAATTATACAACAGGGTACCAAAGGCATACAAGGATTTGAATATTATTAGTTTTAATAAAAGCATGAAGAGACTTTTAATAAATAAATGCTACTAATGATGTACAGACGCCAGCACATCAAGCTACTACAATCTGTCAAATTTCTTTAATAGATTTTCAACTTTATCGCTAAAGCATTAAGGTTCAAGGTTGATTGGGAAAATTTTACAGTTTCGGGTAGCTTGACCTGCTGGCATCTGTACATGTATCAGCTATTTCTATGCAAATAAATGGTTGATATTCAAGTAAACAAACAGTTATTGTAATTCCGGAAACTAGATCTCGTCTTGCAAGGTGAGCCGGTAACTACTTAAACCACAGATAACTGACGTTCAGGGAAAACCGGAAATATGGACTTGAGACGTTGGAAGTGGTCAGACCAGTGAGAAATTGTGAATACCCTATTACGTAGTACCTAGAACTTGTTTTTAATTGGGTAAATTAATAATTGTTTTTATGTCCCACACTTTGAAAATGTCGCAACTCTGACTCCCAAGATACAGGCAAATGCCTAGTTTGGGGGTCGCCGTCTATTCTATTCTTGTAAAATTGTGATTAATAAATAAATAAATGTCTGACTGTTTTTGATGCAGTTTCAGATGCCATGTGATGTTATGGTCTGTGAGAAGGCGTCAACAGAGAGAGTCCGAAAGAAGTACTGCGGCAATAAGTTGAACTAATTACTATTATACAGGGTCAAATTTAATTAGCTAGCGAAACTCCGTAGATATGATGGGTATTGATATCTAAACATGATAAAACTATGATAATAACAATTCGATGACTTGTTTTTTGGAGTCGTCACCCGAATTTAGTTTAGTTACTTGAAATATCAGTTTAAAACAGATTAATTTGATCCTGTATGGAGGGGGGGTGATGTAGGGTTCACACCTACCTCATAGTTCAGAAAGACGTCACTAGTAGCGCTCTCGTAGTTGTCAACTGTCTGTCATGGTTGAGATATAGGTGTGCTAACTTATTCCGTAATTTCGATTCATATTGTTATCGTTTTTTTTTTTCATTTTGCTCGGCTCCTAAGGGTCGTAGCGTGATGTTAGGTAGCCTATAACCTTCCTCAAGAACTGGGTTATCAAAGGCACTTTTTTTTTAATCGGACTGGTAGTTCCGGAGATTACCCCCTACATAAAAACAAACAAATTTGACCTCTTTATAATATTAGTATAGGAGATGTAAGTGTCCCCTATACCGTCTTATTACAAAATGAAATCTAACTTTAGTTCTATCTTTGAGTCAGTATTTGTATTTCGAACTTTATTTCGATTTAGGTAAAGTTCTTAATACTAAAATGACAACTTAGCACCGAACTAAGCTGTCATTTTTGTAAAAAGAACTGAATTTCTCTAACAGCTATGTTGTTAATTCAATAACTGGCTCGGTGGTTTAAACCTGATCTAAAGAAAAACCTTGTTTTGTAATAAGGGGGATAATGGCGCCGATTCCCTTGTTCACAAACTAAACTAAATTTAAGTTCAGTGCACCTTTTTCTTTCTATTTCAATAAGAAAAGGACAGAAGATAAATATTAGTTTAGTCCTGTCAAATTAGTCAGCGCCTGACGTAAATTGACGTATTTTTAGTAGCCATGTTTTTAATCACGTCTAAATTTTCTATGTAGTATCTTAATTTGACAGGACTAAACTAATATTTATCTTCTGTCATTTTCTAATTGAATTAGAAAGAAAAATGTTAAGTTTGTGAACTAGGGAATCGGCGCCATTGGCTTGTATTTGTATTGCGTTTTAGACAGAGTAAATTGAGTGCGTCATTCCAGGAATGCCGTTTTCGTCATAGGTAGAACTAAATAATTACGTCATATGGCAAAATACTTACAATTCAAATTAAACTCCGAACTGCTACAGAAATGTCCCGTGAGAAAACCCCCGATACACATTTTGACGGGCCTGAAAACAAAACCCAAGTTGTCGCACAAACACTTCAAAGGAAACGATTTTGTTTGACGAAGATAGGAAAGGAAGAAATCTATTTCACAGCAGTAGCAAAAATATAGAAAATACATACATAACATCACGCCTGTAATCCCCGAAGGGTTAGGCAGAGGTTTCTTCCCACATTTCGCCGTTTATGTCGTCCATGTTTTTTGACAGATGGAACTAGTGATTGCAGCAACACACAATAAGTAGATTGATTGGTGGTTTTATGGTATTATAATGTCTCTAAAAAGCCATAAATAAGATAATTCAATAAGATAAGGCAGTTTATATATTTATTTTATTACGCATTTTAAAGTTAACTTTTACGTAATCTGGAACAGTTACGTTCTAAGACAGCTGTCAAAAAATGGTTATCCTAATGGACAGGGTATAGGTAAGTCCCATGTAATAGAGGGCGAGCCATTAACCGGGTACAAATCCAGGCTCCGGGCTGCTACTGTAAAATTTTAGATGGAAAAACCCAAAACCCTTTGCCTAACATAGGAATCGTACTCAGGACCTCATGCTAAATAGTAGTGCTTTTAGAAAAATCCTTCCTACTAATAATATTGTAAACGCGAAAGTTTGTATGGATGGATGTATGGATGGATGGATGGCGCGAAAGTTTGTATGGATGGATGTATCAATGGATGGATGGATGGATGGATGTTTGTTTGTTACTCTTTCACGCCAAAACTCCTGAACAGATTTGGATGAAATTTGGCACACAGATAGTTTATAACCAGAACTTTTTATCCCGATTTCCACGGGATCGAAAGTTATGCGGGTGAAATCGCGGGGCGCAGCTAGTAATATTATATACTCACAATAACGTTAAACAAAAGTTGTTACAGGAAAAAACATCGAAGACGTGTGACATCTACCAACCCACACTGGGCCCGCGTGGTGGATTACGGCCCAATCCCTCTCACAGAGAGGAATCCTGTGACCCAGCAGTGGGAACATTATAGGCCGATTTTTGTAAAGGTACAGGAACAAAGCATACGATTTTCGTGTCGACTGTACCTACTCTGCTAGTACAACTACGTGACATTTATCAGCAAGAGATTCTAAACGCGCACGGAATTACAATAACAAGAACTACGTGGCTACTTCTGAATTGAGGACTTCCTTCGTGGTGAGTAATAACACCAGTCTCGGAGATGATGTGACACATACAAACAAACAAACAGCGTGTAAACACGTAAAGCCAAAAAAACTAAAAGCTTTCTTCTTATTTTCGTGTCGATGCTAGCGGTAGGAGAAAGTAAACTGGTAGAAAAAGTCACGTAACGGAAAAGCATTATGCGACTTTCTTTGGATAGAGAGAGAGAGAGAGAGAGATAGATATAGTTTTCATGGTTTTCGACGGTGCTAAAGCTGATAATGCGGTCAAAATGAAAATTCAAGATGGCGGCTACGATAATTCTAAAATTTTTCATCATGGATGTCGTTTTTTCGTGTTCGTTTATTTGTTCGTTTATTCGACATAATATTATAGCAACAAAACTAGGCGAAGACACTAGTCCCTTTTTTTTGTTTTCGGGGGGAAACCTTCAAAAGGCACCCGACCTCCGGGGAGTGAGGTCGGGGAGTGTGGGATTTTCACCTCACTAAAACCACCCCGGTGATCACCATCCGCACATAGGGGTGGTCCTGGTTCCTCTTAAAAGACCAATTCCGGAACCACCCTGCGCAACACCTGTAAGGCACATCCCTGGGGAGACTGTAAAGGGGCCTCCCCTAAGTCCCGCTATGCACGGCAGCACGTGACCACTGTGCCACCGTCTTCCCTGGGGTCGCTTGGTAGGCGGACAGTCTTCACTCTATGCGCCCACTACCCCAAAGGTCCACCTACCTTAATTGGTAAGTGGGTTTATGCGTATTAGGCGCCAAGGCGGTTGCCTCCCCGACGCCTGCTTCTCCGAGCAGGATCAGCCCTCTCCCGAACCCACTCGGCAGCCTCCTTCTTGACCATCACGGTCTCACAGAAGGAGGCTACTTCCGTCCAATTCTCTGTCTCTGCCAGCATAGCCCTCACTACTGCTGGCAGAGACAGGTCATCACTGTGATTTGGACAGTGATGCACAATCAGAGGAAAACCTACTGCAGTCAATGTTGCGAACAACATGTACGGTCATCGCTATAAGTAAGTAACTAAGCTACTTAAATAATTAACCTTTACGGTCACCGCACAATGAGCCACAAAATGATCATGCAGTTTTCATTGATAAATGGATAATGAACTAAATCACTCCTAAAATAGAGCTGAAAATAGCATGCAAGAGATAACTCCCTGTGGCAAGTGTTCACATAATTATGCTATTTTCATCTCTATTTCAAATGAGATTGAGTTCATTATCAATTAATAAAATGTCTGGTCTATGTGCGCTGTGCCTTAAAAAGCGGTGGCTGCCATATAACGCATATTACCCAACTGCGTCGGAAAGAGTACTCTCTTTCTGACGCAGTTGTAATATGCGTATTCCCGTAAAGAGCGTTCCATAAACAAGTTGTAATTGGAATACCTCACAACCAGCGGGGTAATTGCGTAAAACACTATCAGTAGCAATGGTTTTCATTTTGACAGTTTACAACATTCATTGCGTTATTTACGTTGTCGAGTAGACAATTTTTTTTAACATATCAATCAATCCACTCAGGCTATCGCAGTCCACTGCTGGACGTAGGCCTCTCCCAGACTGCGCCACAACACCCTGTCCTCCGCCTCCCGCATCCAGTCTACCCCAGCCACCTTTAGGTCGTCCGTCCATCTAGCTGGGAGGCGTCCCACACTACGCTTGCCGCTACGCGGTCTCCACTCCAGGACTCGTCTGTTCCACCGGCCATCGGTCCTTCGACAGACATGGCCAGCCCACTGCGCAGGGTTCTCCACCCTAATTGCATAACACACTATCAATCTCAATCTGAATAATTTTGAAGGATATTGCTAATCCATTGCTTCATGTGTTCGAAAAATGTGTCTTCTCAACAACGTAAATTACGCAATGAATGTTGTTGAACTGTCAAAATGAAACCCATTGTTACTGATAGTGCGTTACGCAATTACCCCGCTGTTCTATGTGCGCTAACCCTAAGTAAGACAGCGGCGGCCGCTACATAACACCCTGTACCCGACTGCGTCAGAAGAAGGGTTATTCCTGTAAAGAACGTTCCATAAACAAGTTGTAATTGAAGTACCTCACAACCTGAATAGGGATAATTAATAATAATGAATTATCCCTACACCAGTTACCTACCTGCTCCATAAATCAGGTAGCACCGCGGAACCCAAAAATTATAGGCCGATCACGTGTTTACCGACGGTCTATAAACTTCTTACATCCATTCTGAGAGCTAAAGTTAACAAACATATTGACACCAACTCCATTATGTCTGCGTCTCAAAATGGATGTAAGAATGGGTCCCGTGGTACTAAGAAGCTACTCCTCATTGATATGGCCATTAGCCAACAGGTTCGTCGTTCCCGAAAGGATCTGTCGACATGTTGGATAGATTATAAGAAGGCCTATGACTCGGTGCCACATACATGGCTCATGAGGGTACTGGATTTGTATAAAGTAGATGCAACTCTGCGTACCTTCCTGATGTGTATGGGGCAATGGAGGACGGTCCTTCGCTATCCAGGATGTCGAAATATTCAGAGGAATAGCGAACCGATAAGGATCGAACGAGGCATATTTCAGGGCGATAGTTTGAGACCGCTTTGGTTCTGCTTAGCCTTGAATCCTCTAAGCACACTGCTGGAGGATTCAGGTCTAGGCTACCGGCTGAGGAGAGGTGGTCAGGTTATATCGCACGTCCTCTACATGGATGAACTAAAACTCTTTGCTCCCCACAATTTGCAACTTATGGAGCTACTGAAAGTAACTGAAACTTTCAGTAGCGCCATCAGGATGGAATTTGGTGTGGACAAATGTGCGGTCATGCATGTAAAGCGAGGGGAGATTGTGGAATCCGTGGGAACCCAACTCTCGGATTCCAGAATCCTTAGAGCCCTCTCCGCATCCGAAACCTATAAGTATTTGGGTATGTCGGAAGCGTTAGGCATCAATGTTACTGACATGAAGCAATCGTTGAAGGAGCGGTTCTTTGGCCGCCTGAAAAAAGTACTTAATAGTCTTCTATCAGGCGGAAACAAGGTGCGTGTCTTCAACAGTTGGGTCATGCCGGTTTTGATGTACTCTTTCGGCATACTCAAATGGACTTAAACCGAACTAGACGCTCTGGATAGGAAGGTCCGGACCCTGTTGACTGCAAATCGAATGCATCACCCACGGTCATCGGTAATGAGGCTGTATATCCCGCGAAAGTGTGGAGGTCGAGGCTTTTTAAACGCTAAGATCCTCCACAATCGCGAGATATGCAGTCTCAGGGAATATTTCCTAGAAACCGACGTGGGGATGCATCGAGATGTAGTCGCGGTGGACAAGGGCCTCACCCCGCTCTCCTTGGCTAAAGAGAACTGGCGCAAGCCAGTAGTGCTTGACACCAATGATCGCATGGAAGTATGGCAAAGTAAGGAGCTTCACGGACGCTTTTACCGGGCCCTACATGGACCCGATGTAGATCTAATAGCGTCCGTAGCCTGGCTGCGTTTCGGTGACCTCTTTGGAGAAACCGAAGTTTTTGTCTGTGCAATTATGGACGAAGTTATGATGACGAACAATTACCGGAGATTTATTGTGAAAGACGGCACGTTGACATCTGTCGGGCATGCCACCGGCCGGGAGAATCAATCAGGCATATTATCTCCGGGTGTTCTCGTCTAGCTAACGGAGAGTACTTGCATAGACACAACCTTGTAGCCAGGATAATCCATCAGAAACTTGCTCTGAAATACAGCCTTGTCGAATCTGAGGTGCCGTACTGTACTGTACCGTATGTGCCCGACCCAGTTCTCGAAAATGGGAATATCACATTGTACTGGGATCGATCCATCATCACTGACAGGACTATTGTTGCCAATAAGCCTGATATAGCGGTGTTGGATCGATCAGAGCAGCGCGCAATGATTGTTGACATAACCGTCCCGCATGATGAGAACCTCGTAAAAGCCGAGAAAGAGAAACAAATCAAGTATCATGATTTGGCTCGCGAGGTTGTCGACATGTGGGATGTGGACTCGGCGATCATTGTGCCGATAGTCGTGACAGCCAATGGCTTAATAGCCAAGAGCCTCGACCAACACCTGAGGAGGCTCTCGTTGGGCAGCTGGATCAAGGGCTTGATTCAGAAAGCGGTACTTCTGGACACGGCTCGCATTGTCAGGAGGTTCCTCTCTCTGGAGCCCTGACCGCCAGTAGCTTGGACCCTGTTCCCGATACCGGTGGGCTACTATTTTTTATATTTTTAAATGTTTTTTTATCTTTTTGTTCATAAAAATATTTAAAAATGTAATTTGTAGGTATTTAAATGAAATAAAGGAATTAATTATTAATAATTCATCATTATTAGCATTTACTCAGCGTATTTCGACACACTTTTTCGCTTGCTGAAATTATACTTTTTCGTGTAGTAAGTTCGATATTGTGTCGCTGTGTGGTGTGAGCTGACCCTTAAATACACTCTACAAATGACATTGCATTTTGTGGTTTAATAGTTTGTTTACTTTTTCCTGATGTGACTACATCGGTATTAAGAGCATAGCCGTGTAAAGTTAGTTTCATTCATGGAATTAAACAAGGTAAACCACTAATTAGCCCAGAATAGTAGATTGTTTGCCAAGGGAGCATGCAACTATTTTGAAGGCGAGGGATTCAAAGTACGTCACTCAAGCTTAAAATAGTGTTGTTCCCGAGGTGGACATTCTACTTTTTATCACCCTCTATGAAAAAATAAGTAAGTGCAACTTATGATTATGAATAGTACGTTTATTTATTTACATACAATTAGGAGCAATACATAGAAATAATTTGAGGCTAATGTTTGGTCGTCCGATACAATGTTCTCTGGAGTTAATAAATAATACTTTCAATGTCACTACTTGAGGAAGACATGCTCATTTTTTTTTTATAAAACTAAGTAAAATCACAAACAACATTGATATTACAAACTACTCAAAGTTAGTGACATACTTAAAGAGACTATCCGAAGGTCAGAGCCAAAGAAATCTAGAGTGCTAACCTCCCAAAACATTGAACGTTTTCTAAATGATGCGCCTGACCACAGTTTTCTGGCCGTAAAAGTAAGTACCTATTTATCTATAAACCTGCTATACTTTAAAAGTTTTCTTTTAAATACATATTTTATACATATTTTTAAAATTACTTACATATTTTTTAAATTATTGTTCACAGGTTGTGCTAATTTTCGGTGAGAATGGGGCCTGTCGCAGTCCTAATGAATTATTAAAGATAGCTATGAACGACATTCAAAAACACTCGGAAAAATTATGACTGATCGTTTTAACTGATACGAAAACAAAAATTGATAGAACGTTCGTGATACACGTAGAGTACGTGAAAGTAGTCGAAAAATATCAAGCTTTACGGCCCACTAAACAAGAACCGACAGGTTTTTCATACAATACCATGGCGGAAAATGTACAGACGCCAGCACATCAAGCTACTACAATCTGTCAAATTTCTTTTATAAATTTTCAACTTTGTCGCTAAATCATTGAGGTTCAAGGTTGATTGGGAAAATTTGACAGTTTCGGGTAGCTTGACCTGCTGGCGTCTGTACTCGGCAACCTATTGGAATCAATGAGGGTCAGTTCACACCGAGACGCGACGCGACGCGCACACTTTAAAAGAGTGACTCAAAATATACTTTATTTTCTACACGAAAAGATACACATTGCATTGTGAGAGTTCAGAATACGTTGCGCGGTGCAGTAGGTCGTTTTAAAGTGTGTGCGCAGCGTCGCGTCGCGTCGCGTCTCGGTGTGAACTGACCCTAAAATAGGTGCGATGCCAAAAGAGATTGCCACGTTCTTGAATCTATCAAATCCCGAATAGTATACAGGATATTGCTTCCATAGAAGCTCTGCCAACCTTTTAGCAAATTCTGGTGCTGAACGCCACGGAGGGTGGAGGTCCAGCACAGTAGCAGAAAGCTATATCGAGGATTCAATTGAAAACAAGGCCAAAAGATGCAGCCGAATAGTTGACAGTATAAATCTAAAACCGTCTACTGTTGACCCTTGGGCGCCACTATCTCCGGCGCGCCCTTCAACATCGAAAGGACAAGCTTGTGGAACGACTACATTACAGCTTTCTCAGCAACAGCGACCACAAAATATGACGACTTTGCCAAACACCCAAGTCTTATCTAATACGACCGTTTCAAAAGCAAACAAGAATATTACACTGAATTGCGAAAACTGTTCTAATTTCACTATTAATTTTTAATGTTTATAAATTAATGTTCTCTTATTACCGATTATAATATAAAATGTGATGAATGGTATACTACTATTTATTTTCTCGCAGTCAATGGTAAAAAGTAGAGTACACAACTCGTGAAAAAAATAATTCATCTCGGTCCTTGTACCTATCCCTCGCTCCGCTCAGAGGGTCTACTCCGAAGTGGTATCGGCCGAATGTTCGGCCGTTTCCTGCTACGAAGTTACTATTTGGTTCGGTCGGTCCCGATCCTACACTCCTACACTCTTTCGAATATTGACTATGGTCCCGACCCAACTGAGCCGATCCGAACTTTTTTCGCATTTTTCAATAATATTCGGTTCGGCCATGTGTCGGTCCGATCCGATCATTCGCACTTTGCACTTCGTAGTAGGCCCCCAGGATTCTAACCTATTCTAGAATCCTTCGCTGCTCTCGGGATCCAACTTAGTCCCACGAATTAAATTCCCTTTTTTTTCACTTGTTGTATCTACTATTTTTACTTTATTCTGCACTTCTGTGCCCGCGGCTTCGTCTGATCCACGATGAAAAGTAGCCTTTTTCCAGGTCTTGTGCCAAATTTCATCCAAATCCGATCACTCGTTTTAGGGTCATAAACACACAAAAAAAATGTGTCTTTTGAAAAAAAAATGTTATTACATACTTCATACATTTATATTTTTGTTTAATAAATTAACTGTTTATTTATTTTAATAATTTACGATACAATATCCTGATAATTTAATTAACTTTAAAATATTAAAACTAAAGTGAGACTCAGGTCCCCCCCTTCCGTGGACCGTACCCAACCTAGGTTCATAAGCTTGCGTAAACTAAAAAAATACTTGAAAATAAAAGTGTGAATATATATTGTGGGTCGTCAGAAAAATTAATCAAACCAATCGGTATAAAAGGAAGCGCGGTCGCACAACGCGCCCCTTTTCGCTCGAGATCCATCGGACCATCAACACGTCATAGCGACCGACATTTATTTGTTTGTACTATCGTTTAGATCAATATTAGGATCTAACTGATAAAGAAAAGAAGATAAGGCGACGTGAACAAAAAAAAAATGAGTATGCGGCGAGCGCGTGCAAAACTGAGCGATGCTGCTATTGAAGAGATACGCAAGAAAGAGAAAGGTATTATATTATAAGAAGAAAGAAAGAGGTGAAATTAAGACGATTGATCAATGTGCTCCGAGACAGCAGCGTCAAATTAGGAAATCAAAAAAGCGTCGTGAATTAATAAAAATGCGGAAAGCCACCGCTGCCCTATAGAATAGAATAAACTTTTATTTGCAAATATGGGTACACAATAGTTGTTATAAAACAAAATCAGTTCAGCTATTTTACCATTCGGCATGCAAATATTTACAAAATTAACAATACCATTAAATTATCAATTATATAACATTATTATTAAAATTAACGTTAATTATCAATTATATCATAGTAGGTATATTATTAAACTATCAATAAAAAATAACATTGCTATTAAATAATCATTATCCTAAATATATGTATTTTTCTGTTAAAAACTCAGTTACACTGTAGTATGTTTTTTCTAACAAATATTTACGTAGTCTATTCTTAAACATTACTGTATTTAAATCTTTCCAACCACTTGGTAATTTATTGTATATAATTGGCGCCATGCAATATATACTGTTGCGCATCAAAGCGGTTTGAGATGATACCTGACACAGTTGGCTATTGTCACGCCTATTCCTTGGGAACACATCAGATAGGCGTTTAAAACGACTCGGATTTTGCTTCACAAACATAGCTACCTCGAATATATATATACAAGGAAGTGTAAGGATTTTGTATTGTTTAAAATAGGGCTTGCAACTGTCTATAGTTTTAAGTTTAAACATTGATCGGAGACATCGTTTTTGGGCCTTAAATGCTGTGTCTTTATCCGTTGAATTCCCCCAAAAAATGACGCCGTAGCGTAGGTGAGATTCAGCTATGCCGTAGTAAGCAGTTAGAAGTGCTTTTGTATCTACTATGGAGGATAATCTATATAAAACATAAGCAGATGAACTCAGTCTTTTACATAACATATCTATATGTGCTTTCCAATTTAAACTATTATCTATTTGTAAACCTAAAAATTTCGTATCTGCTGCTTCTTGAATATTATTATTATTGTGGTGTATGTGAAGATTAGTTAAACCGGGAGTACGCTGTCTAAAATGAATTATCTTTGTCTTATTTAAATTAATAACTAAATTATTCTTGTCAAGCCATTTAATTAATGTGTCAAGAGAGTTATTAATATCATTTTCATATGTAATTGCGTTATTACAAGGGATGGTTATTGTGCTATCGTCTGCAAACATTGTTATAGGTTGTTGAAGGGACATGGGCATGTCATTGACATATAATATAAACAAAAATGGGCCCATAACGGTTCCTTGTGGTACACCGTATGAGATTTTACGTTCTCGCGACCTTGCTACCAGATAGCTATTAGAAGATACTCCACCGTCAAGTCCTTCTTCGTCATTTTCACGTGCTGAAGTTGGAAAGGCAATTGCTGCTCGTAATAAGACTTTAAAAAAGGTCTTAGCAATGAGCAAACAAATAAGAAAATACAAGATGCGTATAAGAAGGCTAGAAAAAAAAATAAGACTTTAAATTTAAAGGTCTTAGCAATGAGCAAACAAATAAGAAAATACAAGATGCGTATAAGAAGGCTAGAAAAAAAAAAAGAAAACAATGGGAAAATGGATAGTTCTAAAAAAACAGTATTAAAAAAAGGATATGAGACAAGCTGTGCATGATTTTTTAATACAAGATGAGCGCAGTAGATTAACTTCTGGTAAAAATGAGACGATAACCCGAATGAAAAGTAAACGTCAAATTCGATTATTAAATGACACTCTGTTTTTACATGTAATTCATCAAGTACTTTTTTATGTTCTGCCTGGACAATCTTGTAGGGATAACATAAGTGTCAATTTTAAATCCAAATCAAATGATTAGATTTTTGAGTCTCTAATAAAACTTCGACAAGTCCTGCACTGGCGCCGACGATATACCTAATAATTTTGTTAACGGAAAAGACGTCATTTCTGTGGACGTAAAAGTTTTATTTTATTTGATTGATTATTTTGGATTGTTTGTTTTATTTTTAATATGAAGAAGTAAAGTACAACGTAATTGTTTTTGTAGTAAAGGTTTAGACTTTCCTGTGGATTATTTGGTATTTTCGGTGGACACATAAAAACTAAAATGTCACATATTTTCATGAAAATAAGGTCTCTGATTTTGTGGACGGTATAATTATTTTGCTATTTTCCATAATAAATGCAGATTTTTTATAAAAAAGAAGACATTTTTATTTTTTTAAATTTTATATTCCTGTTTTGTTTATGACCCTTTAGCGTGAATGCGTAACAAACAAACAAAAAATTAAACCTTCATCATCAACCTTCATTCGCTTTATAATTATCGAATGAAATCAAATCAGAGTCTGGGCTTTCTCTTAGGACCATCTCATCTCATTTTCCTGGGCTGATGACAGGTTTCCGAGAGTTTCCTACTTTATGTAGTCAGCAGTCAGTGCCAACTGTTTTACGTGCTTAAATAGAATTTGCCATATATTCCATCAGACATCCTAAAAGTTCTTCATTCTATATCGATTAATTACCCTAACAACATTGGGTGATAGGCTAATTAATTCCCGTACCGTACTTACCTACATTATGATAATGTAGCGTGTTTGTGTGTACGATTGCTATTACACTATTACTAGGTGTAAAGGTAAAAAGTATGCAAATGTTCGTGTATTAAATTTTTGCAAAAACGAATCATCTAGCTAGGGCTGAGTCTCAACGGATCGTAGCAAGTACTACTCTACCGAGCACAACACCCTGCCAGGAACGTCAGTCGTCTACAGACTATTCCGAGCCCCGACATCGAACTGAGGTAAATTCGGACCTGCGGAGCCGTGACGCTCGCGTTACACGGACAGCATCGATCTCCGCGATCCAAATGGGCTTCGACGACGCACCTCACGTGGTGAAGCGCGACTAGTATAGTCACATTGTTTAGAGCCTCCCGACTCTCGGGGCTCCACAGTGATATCGTTGCCGCATTTGACTAGACGGGTTTCACCCTTAGTGGCGATCAGAGTTGCTCCCTGCGGATGATAGCTTCGCACCACCGGCCGTTCGACCGAGTGCATGAACCAAATGTCCGA